>JAUNZM010000596.1:0-24784 GCA_033459285.1 Clamator glandarius
TTTAGAAGGGTCCTGGGGAGCTCTAGAAGGGTCTGGAGGCTTTTAGAAGGGTCCTGGGGGGTCTAGAAGGGTCTGGGGGCATTCAGAAGTGTCCTGGGGGCCTCTAGAAGGGTCTGGAGGGTTTTAGAAGAGTCCTGGTGGGCTCTAGATGGGTCTGGGTGCTTTTAGAATGATCCGGGGATGGTCTAGAAGGGTCTGGGTGCTTTCAGAAGGGTCCTGGGTGCATCTAGAAGGGTCTGGGTGCTTTTAGAAGGGACCTGGGTGGCTCTAGAAGGGTCTGGGGGCTTTTAGAAGGGTTCTGTGGGGATGTAGAAGGGTCTGGGTGCTTTTAGATGGGTCCTGGGGGGCTCTAGAAGGGTCTGGGGACCATTAGAGGGGCCCTGGGGGCCTCTAGAAGGGTCTGGGGGATTTTAGAAGGGTCCTGGGGAGCTCTAGAAGTGTCTGGAGGCTTTTAGAAGGGTCCTGGGGGGCTCTAGAAGGGTGTTAGGGCTTTTTAGAAGAGTCCTGTGGGCATCTAGAAGGCTCTGGGGGCTATTAGAAGGGTTCTGGGGGGCTCTAGAAGGGTCTGGGGGCTTTAGAATGGTCTTGGGGGGCTCTAGAAGGGTCTGGGTCTTTTAGAAGGGTCCTGGTGGGCTCTAGAAGGATCTGGGGACAGTTAGGAGGGTCCTGAGGGGATGTTGAATGGTCTGAGTGCTTTTAGATGGGTCCTGTAGGGCTAAAAAAGGTTCCTAACCCTATCCCTAACCCTAACTCTTACTCTAACCCAAACCCTAACCCTAACCCTAACCCTAACCCTAACCCTAACCCTAATCCTAACTCTAACCCTAACCCTAAACCTAACTCTAACTATAAACCTAACCCTAACCCTAACCCTAACTCTAACCCTAACCCTAACCCTAACTCTAACCCTAACCCCTAACCCTAACCCTAACCCTAACCCTAACCCTTACCCTAACCCTAATCCTAACCCTAACCCTAACCCTAACCCTAACCCTAACCCTAATCCTAACTCTAACCTAACCCTAACCCTAATCCTAACTCTAACCCTAACCCTAACCCTAACCCTAACTCTAACCCTAACCCTAATCCTAACTCTAACCCTAACCCTAACTCTAACTATAACCCTAACCCTAACCTAACCCTAACCCTAACCCTAACCCTAACCCTAACTCTAACTCTAACCCTAACCCTAACCCTAACCCTAACCCTAACCCTAACCCTACCCTAACCTAACCCTAACCCTAACCCTAACCTAACTCTAACTCTAACCCTAACCCTAACCCTAACCCTAACCCTAACCCTAACCCTGCCTCTAACCCCTAGAAGTATCTGGGGGCTTTTAGAAGAGTCCTTGAAGGATCTAGGAGGGTCTAGGGTCTCTAAAAAGGTTCCTAAGGGGCTCCGGAAGGGTTTGGGGTCTTTTAGAAGGGTCCTCGGTGGCTCTAGAAGGGTCTAGGGTATTGTAGAAGGGTCCTAAGGGGGTTTAGTAGGGCCTGGGGGGCTTTATAAGATTTTGGGGGCCTTTATAAGGTTTTGGGGGGCTCTAGAAAGTCCGGGGGCTTTGAGAAGCACACTGGGGGCTCTAAAAGTGTCTGGGGGATTTTAGAATGTTCCTGGGGGCTCTAGACGTGTCTGGGTGCTTTTAGAAGGTTCCTGGGGGGCTCTAGAAGGGTCTGGGTGCTTCTAGAGCAAAAATTTTAATTTTGCACATTTGGGGAATTCGGCAGGGGCTCAGCACACCCGGAGTGCAAAGGATGAGCCTGGCCTGGGAAAAGCACCTGCTTGATCAGGGTGTCTCCCCTGCCAGCTAAGTACAAAGGACCCAGACCATTCTAGAGCCCCCAAGGACCCTTCCAAAAGCCCCCAGACCCTTCTGGAGACGTTCAGGTTCCTTTGAAAAGGCCCCAGACCCTTCTAGAGCCTCCCAAGACCCTTCTAAAAGTCCCCAGACCCTTCTAGACCCTCCCCGGATCCTTCTAAAAGCCCCGAGACCCTTCTAGAGGATCCCAGGACCCTTCTAAAAGCCCCCAGACCCTTCTAGAGCCCCCCAGGACCCTTCTAAAAGACCCCAGACCATTCTAGAGCACCCCAGGACACTTCTAAAAGCCCCCAGACCCATTAAGAGCCCCCCGGACCACTCTAATAGATCCCAGATCCTTCTAGAGGCCCCCAGGATAATTCTAAATGCCCCCAGACCCTTCTAGAGAACCCCGGGACCCTTCTAAAAGCCCCCAGAACCTTCTAGACCCTCCCCGGATCATTCTAAAAGCCCCAGACCCTTCTAGAGACCCCCATGACCCTTCTAAAAGCACTCAGACCCTTCTAGAGGGCCCCAGGACCCTTCTAAAAGCACCCAGACCCTTCTAGAGCCTCCCAGGACCATTCTAAAGCCCCCAGACCATTCTAGACCCTCCCCGGATCATTCTAAAAGCCCCCAGACCCTTCTAGAGCCCACCAGGACCCTTCTGAAAGGCCGCAGACACATCTAGACACTCCCGGATCTTTCTAAAAGACCCCAGACACTTCTAGAGATCCCCAGGAGCATTCTAAAAGCCCCCAGACCCTTCTAGAGCACTCCAGGACCCTTCTAAAAGCCCCCAGACCCTTCTAGAGCCCCCCAGGGCCCCTCTTAAGGCACCCCGTCCCTTCTAGGACACCCCAGGACCCTTCTTAAAGTCCCCAGACCCTTCTAGAGCATCCCCAGGACCCTTCTAAAAGCCCCCAGACCCTTCTAGAGGCCCCCGGACCCTTCTAAAAGCCTCCAGACCCTACTAGAGGACCCCTGGACCCATCTGAAAGCCCCCAGAACCTTCTTGAGCATCCCAGGACAGATCTAAAAGCACCCAGACCCTTCTAGAGCATCCCAGGACAGTTCTAAAAGCCGCCAGACCCTTCTAGAGCCTCCCAGGACCCTTCTAAAAGCTCCCAGACCCTTCTAGAGCCCCCCAGGACCCTTCTAATAGCACCCAGACCCTTCTAGAGACCCCCAGGACCCTTCTGAAAGCCCCCAGAACATTCTAGAGCCCCCCAGGACCCTTCTAAAAGCCCCCAGACCCTTCTAGAGCATCCGAGGACCCTTCTAAAAGCACCGAGACACTTCTAGAGCATCTCAGGACCCTTCTAAAAGCACCCAGACCCTTCTAGAGGCCCCTAGGACCCTTCTAAAAGCCCCCAGAACCCTCTAGAGCCACCCAGGACTCTTCTAAAAGCACCCAGACCATTCTAGAGCCTCCCAGGACCCTTCTAAAAGCACCCAGACCCTTCTAGAGCCCCCCAGGACCATTCTAAAGGCCCCCAGACCTTTCTAGACCCTCCCCGGATCATTCTAAAAGCCCCCAGACCCATCTAGAGGGCCCCCAGGACCCTTCTAAAAGCCCCCAGACCCTTCTAGAGCCTCCAGGACCCTTCTAAAGCACCAGACCCTTCTAGAGCCCCCCCAATACCATTCTAAAGCCCCCCAGACCTTTCTAGACCCTCCCCGGATCATTCTAAAAGCCCCCAGACCCTTCTAGAGCCCCCCAGGATCATTCTAAAAGCCCCCAGACACTTCTAGAGCCCCCTAGGACCCATCTAAAAGCCCCCAGACCCATCTAGAGGCCCCTAGGACCCATCTAAAAGACCCCAGACCCTTCTAGACCCTCCCCGGATCCTTCGAAAAGACCCCAGACCCTTCTAGAGCCCCCAGGATCATTCTAAAAGCCCCAGACCCTTCTAGAGGCCCCCAGGAACCTTCTAAAGCCCCCAGACCATTCTAGAGCCCCCCAGGGACCCTTCTAAAGGCCCCCAGACCCTTCTAGACCCTCCCCGGATCATTCTAAAAGCCCCCAGATTCTTCTAGAGCCTCCCAGGACCATTCTAATAGCCCCCCGACCTTTCTAGACCCTCCCCGGATCCTTCTAAATGAACCCAGACCTTTCTAGTGCCCCCCAGAACCCCTCTAAAAGACTCCAGACCCTTGTAGAGCCCCCCAGGACCCGTCTAAAAGCGCCCAGACCCTTCTAGACCCTCCCCTGATCATTCTAAAAGACCCCAGACCCTTCTAAAACCTCCCAGAACCATTCTAAAAGAACCCAGACCCTTCTAGACCCTCCCCGGATGATTCTAAAGCCCCCAGACCCTTCTAGAGCCCCCCAGACCCTTCTAAAAGCCTCCAGACCCTTCTAGAGCCCCCCCCGAACCACTCTAATAGTTCTCAGACCCTTCTAGAGGCCCCCAGGACCCTTCTATAAGTCCCCAGACCCTTCTAGAGAACCCCAGGAACCTTCTAAAAGCCCCCAGACCCTTCTAGAGCCTCCAGGAGCCTTCTAAAAACCCCCAGACCCTTCTAGAGAACCACGGACCACTCTAATAGATCCCAGATCCCTTCTAGAGGCCCTCCCAGGACTAATTCTAAAAGCCATCAGACCCTTCTAGAGACCCCAGGGACCCTTCTAAATGCCCCCAGACCCTTCTAAAGCCCCCCAGAAACTCTTCTAAAAGCCTCCAGACCCTTCTAGAGGCCCCCAGGACCCTTCTGAAAGCCCCCAGACCCTTCTAGAGCTCCCCAGGACCCTTCTAAATGCACCCAGACACTTTTAGCGCCACCCAGGACCCTTCTAAAAGACCCCAGACCCTTCTAGAGCTCCCCAGGACCCTTCTAAAAGCACCCAGACCCTTCTAGAGCCCCCCAGCCCTTCTAAAAGCACCAGACCCTTCTAGAGCCCCACAGGACCCTTCTAAATGCCCCCAGACTCATCTAGACCCTCCCCGAATCCTTCTAAAAGCACCCAGACCATTCCAGAGCCTCCCAGGACCCTTCTAAAATCCCTCAGACACTTCTAGAGGCCACAGAACACTTCTAAAAGACCCCAGAGCCTTCTAGATGCCCCCAGGACCATTCTAAAAGCACTCACACCCTTCTAGAGCACCCCAGGACCCTTCTAAAAGCCCCCAGACCCTTCTAGAGCCCCCCCCCCAGGACCCTTCTAAAAGCACCCAGACCCTTCTAGAGACCCGCAGGACCCTTCTAAATGCCCCCAGACCCTTCTAGAGTCTCCCAGGACCCTTCTAAAAGCCCCCAGACCCTTCTAGAGCTCCCCAGGACCCTTCTAAAATAGCCCAGACCCCTCTAGAGGCCCCCAGGGCTCCTCTAGTGGTCCCCACACCCTTCTAGAGCCCCCAAGGACCCTTCTAAAAGCCCCCAGACCCTTCTAGAGACACGCAGGACTCTTCTAAAAGCCCCCAGACCCTTCTAGAGCCTCCCAGGACCTTTCTAAAAGACCCCAGACAATTCTAGACCTCCCGAGGACCCTTCTAAAATCACCCAGACCATTCTAGAGGCTCCCAGTGCCCCTCTAATGGTCCCCAGACCCTTCTAGAGCCCCCAAGGACCCTTCTAAAAGCATCCAGACCCTTCTATAGCCACCTAGGACCATTCTAAAAGCACCCAGACCCTTCTAGAGGCCCCCAGGACCCTTCTAAAATCCCCCAGACCCTTCTAGAGCCCCCCAGGACTTTTCTAAATGCCCCCAGACCCTTGTAGAGCCCCCAGGACCCTTCTAAAATCATCCAGACTATTCTAGAGGACCGCAGGACCCTTCTAAAATCCCACAGACCCTTCTAGAACACCCCAGGACCCTTCTAAAAGACCCCAGACGATTCTAGAGCCCCTCAGGACTCTTCTAAATGCCCCCAGACACTTCTAGAGAGCCCAGGGCCCGTGTTAAAGCACCCAGACCCTTCTAGAGAACCCCAGGACCCTTCTAAAACCTCCCAGACCCTTCTAGACCCTCCCCGGATCTTTCTAAAAGTCCCCAGACCCTTCTAGAGCACCCCAGGACCCTTCTCAAAGACTCCAGACCCTTCTAGAGCCCCCAGGACGCTTCTAAAAGCCCCCAGACCCTTCTAGATCCTCCCCGTATCATTCTAAATGCCCCAGGACCCTTCTAGAGGGCCCCAGGACCCTTCTAGAGTACCCCAGGACCCTTCTAAAAGCCGCCAGACCCTTCTAGAGCCTCCCCGGATCATTCTAAAAGCCCATAGACGCTTCTAGATGCCCCCAGGACCATTCTAAAACCCTCCAGACATTTGTAGAGCCTCCCAGGACCCTTCTAAACGCCCCCAGACCCTTCTAGAACCTCCCCGGATCCTTCTAAAAGTACCCAGACCCATCTGGATCCTCCCAGGACCCTTCTAAAAGACCCCAGACCCTTCTAGAGGCACCAAGAACCCTTCTAATACCCCCCAGACCCTTCTAGAGCCCCTCAGGACTCTTCTGAAAGTCCCCAGACCCTTCTAGAGCACCCCAGGACCCTTCTAAATGCCCCCAGACCTTTCTAGAGGCCCCCAGGATCCTTCTAAAATACCCCAGACCCTTCTAGAGACCACCAGGACCCTTCTAAATGCCCCCAGACCCTTCTAGAGCCCCCCAGGACCTTCTAAAAGCCTCCAGACTCTTCTAGAGGCACGCAGGACCCTTCTGAAAGCCCCCAGACCCTTCTAGATCCGCCCAGGACCCTTCTAAAAGCCCCCAGACCATTCTAGAGCCCCCCATAACTCCTCTAAAAGCCCCCAGACCCTTCTAGAGAAGCCCAGGGCCCCTATAAAAGCACCCAGACCCTTCTAGAGAACACCAGGACCCTTCTAAAATCCCTCAGACCCTTCTAGAGCCCCCCAGGACCCTTCTAAAATCCCCCAGACCCTTCTAGAACCGCCCAGGACCCTTCTAAAACCACCCAGACCGTTCTAGACCCTCCCCGGATCCTTCTAAAAGCCCCCACACCCTTCTAGAGCCACCCAGGACCCTTCTAAAAGCCTCCAGGCCCTTCTAGAGCCCCCCAGGACCCTTCTAAAAGCCCCCAGACCCTTCTAGAGATTCCACGTATCCTTCTAAAAGCCCCCACACCCTTCTAGAGCCCCCCAGGACCCTTCTAAATGCCCCCAGACCAATCTAGAGCCCCCCAGGACTCTTCTAAAAGCATCCAGTCCCTTCTAGAGGCCACCAGGACCGTTCTGAATGCCCCCAGACCATTCTAGAGCCCATCGGTACCATTCTAAAAGCCTCCAGACCCTTCTACATGCCCCCAGGACCCTTCTGAAAGCCCCCAGACCCTTCTAGAGCTCCCCAGGACACTTCCAAATACACCCAAACACTTCTAGCGACCCCCAGGACCCTTCTGAAAGCCCCAGACCCTTCTAGAGCTCCCCAGGACTCTTCTAAAAAGACCCAGACCCTTCTAGAGCCCCCCAGGACCCGTCTAAAAGACCCCAGACCCTTCTAGAGCTCCACAGGACCCTTCTAAAAGCCCCAGACCATTCTAGACCCTCCCCGGATGCTTCTAAAAGCACCCAGACCCTTCTAGAGCCTCCCCGGACCCTTCTAAAAGGCCGCAGACAATTCTAGAGGCCCCCAGGACCATTCTAAAAGCACCCAGAGACTTCTAGATGCACGCAGGACCATTCTAAAAGCCCTCACACCCTTTTAGAGCCCACCAGGACCCTTCTAAAAGCCGCCAGACCCTTCTAGAACCCCCCAGGACCATTCTAAAAGCCCCCAGACGCTTCTAGAGAAGCCCAGGGCCCCTATAAAAGCACCCAGACCCTTCTAGAGCTCCCCAGGACCCTTCTAAAATCCCTCAGACCCTTCTAGAGCACCCCAGGACCCTTCTAAAAGCACCCAGACCCTTCTAGAGCCCCACAGGACCCTTCTAAAAGCCCCCAGACCCTTCTAGACCCTCCCCGAATCCTTCTAAAAGCAACCAGACCCTTCTAGAGCCTCCCAGGACCCTTTTAAAATCCCTCAGACACTTCTAGAGGCCCCCAGGACCCTTCTAAAAGGCATCAGAGTCTTCGAGATGCCCCCAGGACCATTCTAAAAGACCTCACACCCTTCTAGAGTCCCCCAGGACCATTCTAAAAGAACCCAGACCCTTCTAGAGACCCGAAGGACCCTTCTAAAAGCACTCAGACCCTTCTAGAGTCTCCCAGGACCCTTCTAAAAGCACCCAGACCCTTCTAGAGCTCCCCAGGACCTATCTAAACTCCCCCAGACCCTTCTAGAGCCCCCCAGGACCATTCTAAATGTCCCCAGACCCATCTAGACCCCCCCAGGACTCTTCTAAAAGCATCCAGACCCTTCTAGAGGCCCCCAGGACCCTTCTGAAAGCCCCCAGACCCTTCTAGAGCTCCCCAGGACCCTTCTAAATGCACCCAGACACTTTTAGCGCCACCCAGGACCCTTCTAAAAGACCCCAGACCCTTCTAGAGCTCCCCAGGACCCTTCTAAAAGCACCCAGACCCTTCTAGAGCCCCCCAGGACCCTTCTAAAAGCACCCAGACCCTTCTAGAGCCCCACAGGACCCTTCTAAATGCCCCCAGACTCTTCTAGACCCTCCCCGAATCCTTCTAAAAGCACCCAGACCATTCCAGAGCCTCCCAGGACCCTTCTAAAATCCCTCAGACACTTCTAGAGGCCCACAGTACAATTCTAAAAGCCCCCAGAGCCTTCTAGATGCCCCCAGGACCATTCTAAAAGAGCTCACACCCTTCTAGAGCACCCCAGGACCCTTCTAAAAGCCCCCAGACCGTTCTAGAGCCCCCCAGGACCCTTCTAAAAGCCCCCAGACCCTTCTAGAGCTCCCCAGGACCCTTCTAAAATACCCCAGACCCCTCTAGAGGCCCCCAGGGCTCCTCTAGTGGTCCCCACACCCTTCTAGAGCCCCCAAGGACCCTTCTAAAAGCCCCCAGACCCTTCTAGAGACACGCAGGACTCCTCTAAAAGCCCCCAGACCCTTCTAGAGCCTCCCAGGACCTTTCTGAAAGCCCCCAGACAATTCTAGACCTCCCGAGGACCCTTCTAAAATCACCCAGACCATTCTAGAGGCTCCCAGTGCCCTTCTAATGGTCCCCAGACCCTTCTAGAGCCCCCAAGGACCCTTCTAAAAGCCCCCAGACCCTTCTATAGCCACCTAGGACCCTTCTAAAAGCACCCAGACCCTTCTAGAGGCCCCCAGGACCCTTCTAAAATCCCCCAGACCCTTCTAGAGCCCCCCAGGACCCTTCTAAATGCCCCCAGACCCTTGTAGAGCCCCCCAGGACCCTTCTAAAAGCATCCAGACTATTCTAGAGGACCGCAGGACCCTTCTAAAATCCCCCAGACCCTTCTAGAACACCCCAGGACCTTTCTAAAAGAGCCCAGACGATTCTAGAGCCCCTCAGGACTCTTCTAAATGCCTCCAGACACTTCTAGAGAGCCCAGGGCCCGTCTAAAAGCACCCAGACCCTTCTAGAGAACCCCAGGACCCTTCTAAAACCTCCCAGACCCTTCTAGACCCTCCCCGGATCTTTCTAAATGCCCCCAGACCCTTCTAGAGGCCCCCAGGACCCTTCTAAAAGCTTCCAGACCCTTCTAGACCCTCCCCGAATCCTTCTAAAAGCAACCAGACCCTTCTAGAGCCTCCCAGGACCCTTTTAAAATCCCTCAGACACTTCTAGAGGCCCCCAGGACCCTTCTAAAAGGCATCAGAGTCTTCGAGATGCCCCCAGGACCCTTCTAAAAGACCTCACACCCTTCTAGAGCCCCCCAGGACCATTCTAAAAGAACCCAGACCCTTCTAGAGACCCGAAGGACCCTTCTAAAATCACTCAGACCCTTCTAGAGTCTCCCAGGACCCTTCTAAAAGCCCCCAGACCCTTCTAGAGAAGCCCAGGACCTATCTAAACTCCCCCAGACCCTTCTAGAGCCCCCCAGGACCCTTCTAAAATCCCTCAGACCCTTCTAGAGCCCCCCAGGACCCTTCTAAAATCCCCCAGACCCTTCTAAAACCGCCCAGGACCCTTCTAAAACCACCCAGACCGTTCTAGACCCTCCCCGGATCCTTCTAAAAGCCCCCACACCCTTCTAGAACCACCCAGGACCCTTCTAAAAGCCTCCAGGCCCTTCTAGAGCCCCCCAGGACCCTTCTAAAAGCCCCCAGACCCTTCTAGAGATTCCACGTATCCTTCTAAAAGCCCCCACACCCTTCTAGAGCCCCCCAGGACCCTTCTAAATGCCCCCAGACCAATCTAGAGCCCCCCAGGACTCTTCTAAAAGCATCCAGTCCCTTCTAGAGGCCACCAGGACCGTTCTGAATGCCCCCAGACCATTCTAGAGCCCATCAGGACCATTCTAAAAGCCTCCAGACCCTTCTACATGCCCCCAGGACCCTTCTGAAAGCCCCCAGACCCTTCTAGAGCTCCCCAGGACACTTCCAAATACACCCAAACACTTCTAGCGACCCCCAGGACCCTTCTGAAAGCCCCAGACCCTTCTAGAGCTCCCCAGGACTCTTCTAAAAAGACCCAGACCCTTCTAGAGCCCCCCAGGACCCGTCTAAAAGACCCCAGACCCTTCTAGAGCTCCAAAGAACCCTTCTAAAAGCCCCAGACCCTTCTAGACCCTCCCCGGATCCTTCTAAAAGCACCCAGACCCTTCTAGAGCCTCCCCGGACCCTTCTAAAAGGCCGCAGACAATTCTAGAGGCCCCCAGGACCCTTCTAAAAGCACCCAGAGACTTCTAGATGCACCCAGGACCATTCTAAAAGCCCTCACACCCTTCTAGAGCCCACCAGGACCCTTCTAAAAGCCGCCAGACCCTTCTAGAACCCCCCAGGACCCTTCTAAAAGCCCCCAGACGCTTCTAGAGACCCGCAGGACCCTTCTAAATGCACCCAGACCCTTCTAGATTCTCCCAGGACCCTTCTAAAAGCCCCCAGACCCTTCTAGAGCTCCCCAGGACCCTTCTAAAAGCCCCAAGACCCTTCTAGAGCTCCCCAGGACCCTTCTAAATGTCCCCAGACCCTTCTGGAGGCCCCCAGGACCCTTCTAAAAGCACCCAGACCCTTCTAGAGCCCCACAGGACCCTTCTAAAAGCCCCCAGACCCTTCTAGACCCTCCCCGAATCCTTCTAAAAGCAACCAGACCCTTCTAGAGCCTCCCAGGACCCTTTTAAAATCCCTCAGACACTTCTAGAGGCCCCCAGGACCCTTCTAAAAGGCATCAGAGTCTTCGAGATGCCCCCAGGACCCTTCTAAAAGACCTCACACCCTTCTAGAGCCCCCCAGGACCATTCTAAAAGAACCCAGACCCTTCTAGAGACCCGAAGGACCCTTCTAAAAGCACTCAGACCCTTCTAGAGTCTCCCAGGACCCTTCTAAAAGCACCCAGACCCTTCTAGAGCTCCCCAGGACCTATCTAAACTCCCCCAGACCCTTCTAGAGCCCCCCAGGACCATTCTAAATGTCCCCAGACCCATCTAGACCCCCCCAGGACTCTTCTAAAAGCATCCAGACCATTCTAGAGGCCCCCAGGACCCTTCTGAATGCCCCCAGACCCTTCTAGAGCCCCCCAGAACTATTCTAAAAGCCTCCAGACCCTTCTAGAGGCCCCCAGGACCCTTCTGAAAGCCTCCAGACCCTTCTAGAGCTCCCCAGGACCCTTCTAAATGCACCCAGACACTTTTAGCGCCACCCAGGACCCTTCTAAAAGACCCCAGACCCTTCTAGAGCTCCCCAGGACCCTTCTAAAAGCACCCAGACCCTTCTAGAGCCCCCCAGGACCCTTCTAAAAGCACCCAGACCCTTCTAGAGCCCCACAGGTCTCTTCTAAATGCCCCCAGACTCTTCTAGACCCTCCCCGAATCCTTCTAAAAGCACCCAGACCATTCCAGAGCCTCCCAGGACCCTTCTAAAATCCCTCAGACACTTCTAGAGGCCCACAGGACACTTCTAAAAGCCCCCAGACCCTTCTAGATGCCCCCAGGACCATTCTAAAAGCCCTCACACCCTTCTAGAGCACCCCAGGACCCTTCTAAAAGCCCCCAGACCCTTCTAGAGCCCCATAGGACCCTTCTAAAAGCCCCCAGACCCTTCTAGAGCTCCCCAGGACCCTTCTAAAATAGCCCAGACCCCTCTAGAGGCCCCCAGGGCTCCTCTAGTGGTCCCCACACCCTTCTAGAGCCCCCAAGGACCCTTCTAAAAGCCCCCAGACCCTTCTAGAGACACGCAGGACTCCTCTAAAAGCCCCCAGACCCTTCTAGAGCCTCCCAGGACCTTTCTAAAAGCCCCCAGACAATTCTAGACCTCCCGAGGACCCTTCTAAAATCACCCAGACCATTCTAGAGGCTCCCAGTGCCCTTCTAATGGTCCCCAGACCCTTCTAGAGACCCCAAGGACCCTTCTAAAAGCATCCAGTCTCTTCTAGAGGCCACCAGGACCGTTCTGAATGTCCCCAGACCATTCTAGAGCCCATCAGGACCATTCTAAAAGCCTCCAGACCCTTCTACATGCCTCCAGGACCATTCTGAAAGCCCCCAGACCCTTCTAGAGCCCCCCAGGACCCTTCCAAATACACCCAAACACTTCTAGCGACCCCCAGGACCCTTCTGAAAGCCCCAGACCCTTCTAGAGCTCCCCAGGACTCTTCTAAAAAGCCCCCGACCCTTCTAGAGCTCCACAGGACCCTTCTAAAAGCCCCAGACCCTTCTAGACCCTCCCCGGATCCTTCTAAAAGCACCCAGACCCTTCTAGAGCCTCCCCGTACCCTTCTAAAAGGCCGCAGACAATTCTAGAGGCCCCCAGGACCCTTCTAAAAGCACCCAGAGACTTCTAGATGCACCCAGGACCATTCTAAAAGCAGTCACACCCTTCTAGAGCCCACCAGGACCCTTCTAAAAGCCGCCAGACCCTTCTAGAACCCCCAAGGACCCTTCTAAAAGCCCCCAGACGCTTCTAGAGACCCGCAGGACCCTTCTAAATGCACCCAGACCCTTCTAGAATCTCCCAGGACCCTTCTAAAAGCCCCCAGACCCTTCTAGAGCTCCCCAGGACCCGTCTAAAATACCCCAGACCCTTCTAGAGGTCCCCAGGGCCCCTCTAGTGGTCCCCAGACCCTTGTAGAGCCCCCAAGGCCCATTCTAAAAGCCCCCAGACCCTTCAAGAGCTCCCCAGAACCCATCTAAAATCCCCCAGACCCTTCTAGAGGCCCCTAGGGCCCCTCTAATGGTCCCCAGACCCTTCTAGAGCCCCCCAGGACCCTTCTAAAAGCCCCCAGACCCTTCTAGAGACCCGCAGGACCCATCTAAAAGACCCCAGACCCTTTTAGACCATCCCTGGATCCATCTAATAGCACCCAGACCCTTCTAGAGCCCCCCAGGACACTTCTAAAAGTCCCCAGACCCTTATAGACCCTCCCCGGATCCTTCTAAAAGCACCCAGACCCTTCTAGGACCTCCCAGGACCCTTATAAAATCACTCAGACCATTCTAGAGCCCCACAGGACCCTTATAAAAGCCCCCAGAGACTTCTAGATGGCCCCAGGACCATTCTAAAAGCCCTCACACCCTTCTAGAGCCCACCAGGACCTTTCTAAAAGCCGCCAGACCCTTCTAGAGTCCCCCAGGACCCTTCTAAAAGCTCCCAGACCCTTCTAGAGACCCGCAGGACCCATCTAAATGCCCCCAGACCCTTCTAGAGTTTCCCAGGTCCCTTCAAAAAGCCCCCAGACCCTTCTAGAGGCCCCTAGGGCCCTTCTAATGGTCCCCAGACCCTTCTAGAGCCCCCAAGGACCCTTCTAAAAGCCCCCAGACCCTTCTAGAGACCCGCAGGACCCTTCTAAAAGACCCCAGACCCTTGTAGACGATCCCTGGATCCTTCTAATAGCCCCCAGACCCTTCTAGAGTCCCCCAGGACCCTTCTAAAAGTCCCCAGACCCTTCTAGACCCTCCCTGGATCCTTCTAAAAGCAACCAGACCCTTCTAAAGCCTCCCAGGACCCTTATAAAATCCCTCAGACCATTCTAGAGCCCCATAGGACCCTTCTAAAAGCTCCCAGACCCTTCTAGAGACCCGCAGGACCCATCTAAATGCACCCAGACCCTTCTAGAGTTTCCCAGGACCCTTCTAAAAGCCCCCAGACCCTTCTAGAGCTCCCCAGGACCCTTCTAAAATACCCCAGACTCTTCTAGAGGCCTCCAGGGCCCCTCTAGTGGTCCCCAGACCCTTCTAGAGCCCCCAAGGACCATTCTAAAAGCCCCCAGACCCTTCTAGAGGCCCCTAGGGCCCCTCTAAATGCCCCCAGACCCTTCTAGAGACACGCAGGACCCTTCTAAAAGCCCCCAGACCCTTCTAGAGACCCGCAGGACCCTTCTAAATGCCCCCAGACCTTTCTAGAGGCTCCCAGGATCCTTCTAAAATCCCCCAGACCCTTCTAGAGCCCCCCAGGACACTTCTAAATGCCCCCAGACCCTTCTAGAGCCCCCCAGGACCATTCTAAAAGCCCTCAGACCCTTCTAGAGCCTCCCAGGACCCTTTTGAAAGCCCCCAGACCCTTCTAGATGCGCTCAGGACCCTTCTAAAAGACCCCAGACCATTCTAGAGCCCCCCAGGACTCTTCTAAAAGCCCCCAGACCCTTCTAGAGAAGTCCAGGGCCCCTCTAAAAGCACCCAGACCCTTCTAGAGCTCCCCAGGACCCTTCTAAAATCCCTCAGACCCTTCTAGAGCCCCCCAGGATCCTTCTAAAATCCCCCAGACCCTTCTAGAACCCCCCAGGACCATTCTAAAACCACCCAGACCGTTCTAGACCCTCCCCGGATCCTTCTAAAAGCACCCAGCCCCTTCTAGAACCTGCCAGGACCCTTCTAAAATCCATCAGACCATTCTAGAGCCTCCCAGGACCCTTCTAAAAGCCCCCAGATCCTTCTAGAGACCCGCAGGACCCTTCTAAAAGCCTCCAGACCCTTCTAGAGCAACCCAGGACCCTTCTAAAAGCCCCCAGACCCTTCTAGAAATTCCACGTATCCTTCTAAAAGCCCCCAGACCCTTCTAGATCCCCCCAGGACCCTTCTAAATGCACCCAGACCCATCTAGAGCCCCCCAGGCCTTTTCTAAAAGCCTCTAGTCCCTTCTAGAGGCCACCAGGACCGTTCTGAATGCCCCCAGACCCTTCTAGAGCGCTCCAGGACCCTTCTAAAAGCCTCCAGACCCTTCTACATGCCCCCAAGACCCTTCTGAAAGCCCCCAGACCCTTCTAGAGCTCCCCAAGACCCTTCCAAATACACCCAGACACTTCTAGCGACCCCCAGGATCATTCTGAAAGCCCCAGACCCTTCTAGAGCTCCCCAGGACTCTTCTAAAAGGCCCCAGAGCCTTCTAGAGCCCCCCAGGACCCGTCTAAAAGACCCCAGACCCTTCTAGAGCTCCACAGGACCCTTCTAAAAGACCCAGACCCTTCTAGACCCTAACCGGATCCTTCTAAAAGCACCCAGACCCTACTAGAGCCTCCCCGGACCCTTCTACAACTCCTCAGACACTTCTAGAGGCCCCCAGGACCCTTCTAAAAGCACCCAGAGATTTCTAGATGCACCCAGGACCATTCTAAAAGCTCTCACACCCTTCTAGAGCCCACCAGGACCCTTCTAAAAGCCGCCAGACCCTTCTAGAGACACGCAGGACCTTCTAAATGCCCCCAGATCCTCCTAGAGTCTCCCAAGACCCTTCTAAAAGCCCCCAGACCCTTCTAGATATCCCCAGGACCCTTCTAAAATACCCCAGACCTTTCTAGAGGCACCCAGGGCCCCTCTAGTGGTCCCCAGACCCTTCTAGAGCCCCCCAGGACCCTTCTAAAATCCCCCATACCTTCTAGAACCGCCCAGGACCCTTCTAAAACCACTCAGACCGTTCTAGACCCTCGCCGGATCCTTCTAAAAGCCCCCAGACCCTTCTAGAGCCACCCAGGACCCTTCTAAAAGCCTCCAGACCCTTCTAAAGCCCCCCAGGAACCTTCTAGAAGCCCTCACACCCTTCTAGAGCCAACCAGGACTATCCTAAAACCCCCCCGACCCTTCTAGAGCCCACCAGGACACTTCTAAAAGCACCCAGACCCTTCTAGAGACCCGCAGGACACTTCTAAAAGACTCCAGACCCTTCTACAGCCCCCCAGGACCCTTCTGAAAGATCCCAGACCCTTCTAGAGCTACCCAGAACCCTTCTAAAATACCCCAGACCCTTCTAGAGCTCTCCAGGACCCTTCTAATATCCCCCAGACCCTTCTAGATGCCCCCAAGGCCCCTCTAATGATACTCAGACCCTTCTAGAGCCCCCAAGGACCCTTCTAACAGGACCCAGACCCTTCTAGAGCATCCGAGGACCCTTCTAAAAGACCCCAGACCCTTCTAGAGCATCCCAGGACCCTTCTAAAAGCCCCCAGACCCTTCTAGAGCCTCCCGGGACCCTTCTAAAAGACCCCAGACCCTTCTAGAGCTCCCCAGGACCCTTCTAAAAGCACCGAGACCCTTCTAGAGCCCCCCCAGGACCATATAAAAGCCCCCAGACCCTTCTTGAGGCACCCAGGACCCTTCCAAAATACCGCAGACCCTTCTAGAGCCACCCAAAGACCCTTCTCAAAGAACCCAGACCCTTCGAGAGCCCGCCAGGACACTTCTATAAGCCCCCAGACCCTTCTAGAGGACCCCAAGGCCCCTCTTAAGGACCCCCGTCTCTCCTAGAAGGGTCTCGGGGCTTTTAGAAGGGCCCTGGGGGGCTCTAGAATAGTCTGGGGGCTTTTAGAAGGGTCCTGGGGTTCTCTAGAATGGTCTGGGGGCTTTTGAAAGTATCCTGGTGGCCTCTAGAATGGTGTGGGATATATCAGAGGGGTCCGGGTATGATCTAGAAGGGTCTGGGGGCTTTTAGAAGGGTCCTGGAAGGCTCTAGAAGGGTCTGGGGACTTTTAGAAGGGTCCGGGGGGCCTCTAGAAGGGTCTGGAGGCGTTTAGAAGGGTCCTGCGAGGCTCTAGAAGGGTCTGGGGGCTTTTAGAATGATCCGGGGAGGGTCTAGAAGGGTCTGGGGGCCTTTAGAAGGGTCCTGGGGGTCTCTAGAAGGGTCTGAGGGCTTTTAGAATGATCCGGGGAGGGTCTAGAAGAGTCTGGGGGCCTTTAGAATGGTCCTGGGGCTCTCTAGAAGGGTCTGGGTGCTTTTAGAAGGGTCCTGGGAGGCTCTAGAAGGGTTTGGGGGCTTTTAGAATGGTCCTGGGTGGCTCTAGAAGGTTCTGGTTGCTTTTCGAAGGGTCCTGGCTTATCTAGAAGGGTCTGGGGGCATTTAGAATGGTCCTGGGTGTATCTAGAAGGGTCTGGGTGCTTTTAGAATGGTCCTGGGGGGCTCTAGAAGGGTCTGGTGGCTTTTAGAAGGGTCCTGGGTGGATCTAGAAGGTTCTGGAGGCTTTCAGAAGGGTCATGGGGGTCTCTAGAATGGTCTGGGGGCTTTTAGAAGGGTCCTGGCGAACCCTAGAAGAGTCTGGGTTCTTTTAGAAGGGTCCTGGGATGCTCTAGAAGGTTCTTGGTGCTTTCAGAAGGGTCCTGGGGGCCTCTATAAGGGTCTGGGTGCTTTTAGAAGGGTCCTGGGGGGCTCTAGAAGGTTCTTGGGGCATTTAGAAGGGTCCTGGGGTGCTCTAGAAGGGTCTGGCGACTTTTAGAAGGGTCCTGGGGTGCTCTAGAATGGACGGGGTGCCTTAAGAATGCCCTGGGGACCTCTAGATTGGTCTGGGGGCTTTTAGAAGGGTCCTGGGGGGCTCTAGAAGGGTCTGTAGGCTTTTAGAAGGGTCCTGGGGGGCTCTAGAAGTGTCTGGGGGCTTTTAGAAGGGTCCTGGTGTCCTCTAGAAGGGTCTGAGGGCTTTAGAATGGTCCTGGGAGGCTCTAGAATGGTCTGGGGTTTTTTAGAAGGATCCGGGGAGGGTCTAGAAGGGTCTGGGGGCTTTTAGAAGGGTCCTGGGGGCCTCTAGAAGGGTCTGGGGGCATTTAGATGGGTCATAGGGGGCTCTAGAATGGTCAGGGGGCTTTTAGAAGGGTCCTGGGTGGCTCTAGAAGGGTCTGGGGGCTTTTAGAATGATCCGGGGACGGTCTAGAAGGGTCTGGGTGCTTTTTGAAGGATCCTAGGGGGCTCTAGAAGGGTCTGAGGGCGTTTAGAAGGATCCGGGGAGTGTCTAGAAGGGTCTGGGGTCTTTTAGAAGGGTCCTGGGGTTCTCTAGAAGGGTCTGGTGGCTTTTAGAAGGGTCCTGGGAGGCTCTAGAAGGGTCTGGGTGCTTTTATAAGGGACCGGTTAGCCTCTAGAAGGGTCTGGTTGCTTTTAGAATGGTCCTGGGGGGCTCTAGAAGGGTCCAGAGGCTTTTAGACGAGTCCTGGGGGCCTCTAGAAGGGTCTGGGGTCTTTTAGAAGGGTCCTGGGTGGATCTAGATTGGTCTGGGGGCTTGTAGAAGGGTCCTGGGGGGCTCTAGAAGGGTCTGGGGTCTTGTAGAATGGTCCTGGGGGGGCTCTAGAAGGGTCTGGTGGCTTTTAGAAGGGTCCTGGGGGGCTCTAGAAGGGTCTGGGGGCTTTTAGAAGGGTCCTTGGGGGCTCTAGAAGGGTCTGGGGGCTTGTAGAAAGGTCCTGGTAGGCTCTAGAACGGTCTGGGGGCTTTTAGAAGGGTCCTGGGGTGCTCTAGAATGGTCTGGGTGCTTTTAGAAGGGTCCTGGGAGGCTCTAGAAGGGTCTGGGGGCTTTTAGAAGGGTCCTGGGTGGCTCTAGAATGGTCTGGGGGCTTTTAGAAGGGTCCTGGGAGTATCTAGAAGAGTCTGGGGGCTTTTAGAAGGATCCTGGGAGGGTCTAGAAGGGTCTGGGGGCTTTTAGAATGGTCCTGGGATGGTCTAGAAGGGTCTGGGTGCTTTTAGAAGGGTCCTGGGGGGCTCTAGAAGGTTCTGGGTGCTTTCAGAAAGGTCCAGGGGGCCTCTAGAAGGGTCTGGAGGCTTTTAGAAGGGTCCGGGGGGGCTCTAGAATGGTCTGGGGTCTTTTAGACGGGTCCTGGCGTGCTCTAGAAAGGTCTGGGGACTTTTAGAAGGGTCCTGGGATGCTCTAGAAGGGACGGGGTGCCTTAAGAGGAGGCCTGGGGGGCTCTAGAAGTGTCTGGGGGCTTTTAGAAGGGTCCTGGGGTGCTCTAGAAGAGTCTGGGGTCTTTTAGAAGGAACCGGGGAGTGTCTATAAGTGTCTGCGGCCTTTCAGAAGGGTCCTGGGGGGCTCTAGAAGGGTCTGGGGGCTTTTAGAAGGGTCCTGGGGGGGTCTAGAAGGGTCTGGGGTCTTTTAGAATGGTCCTGGGAGGCTCTAGAATGGTCTGGGTGCTTTTAGAAGGGTTCTGGGTGCCTCTTGAAGGGTCTGGGGGCATTTAGAAGGGTCCTGGGGGGCTCTACAAGGGTCTAGGGGCTTTTAGAAGGGTACTGGGTGGGCTCTAGAATGGTCTGGGGGCTTTTAGAATGATCCTGGGGGGCTCTAGAAGGGTCTGGGGTCTTTTCGAAGGATCCGGGGAGGGTCTAGAAGGGTCTGGGGGCTATTAGAAGTGTCCTAGGGGACTCTAGAAGGGTCTGGGGGCTTTTAGATGGGTCCTAGGGGGCTCTAGAAGGGTCTGGGGGCTTTTGGAATGATCCGGGGGGGGTCTAGAAGGGTCTGGGGGCTTTTAGAATGATCCTGGGGGTCTCTAGAAGGGTCTGGGGGCTTTTAGAATGATCCGGGGACCGTCTAGAAAGGTCTGGGTGCTTTTTGAAGGATCCTAGGTGGCTCTAGAAGGGCCTGGGGGCTTTTAGAAGGATCCGGGGAGGGTCTAGAAGGGTCTGGGGGCTTTTAGAAGGGTCCTGGGGTTCTCTAGAAGGGTCTGGTTGCTTTTAGAAGGGTACTGGGAGGCTCTAGAAGGGTCGGGGTGCTTTTATAAGGGTCCGGGGAGCCTCTAGAAGGGTCTGGGTGCTTTTAGAAAGGTCCTGGGGGGCTCTAGAAGGGTCTAGAGGCTTTTAGACGGGTCCTGGGGGCCTCTAGAAGGGTCTGGGTGCTTTTAGAAGGGTCCTGGGTGGATCTAGAAGGGTCTGGGGGCTTGTAGAAGGGTCCTGGGGGGCTCTAGAAGGGTCTGGGGGCTTTTAGAAGGGGTCCTGTGGGCATCTAGAAAGCTCTGGGAGCTTTTAGAAGGGTCCCTGGGGTGCTCTAGAAGGGTCTGGGGGCTTTTAGAAGGGTCCTGGGGGGCTCTAGAATTGTCTGGGGGGCTTTTAGAAGGGTCCTGGAGTTCTCTAGAAGGGTCAGGGGGCTTTTAGAAGCGTCCTGGGTGGCTCTAGATAGGTCTGGGGGCTTTTAGAAGGGTCCCTGGGTGTCTCTAGAAGGGTCTGGGAGCTTTTAGATAGGTCCTGGGGATGCTCTAGAAGAATCTGGGGACTTTTAGAACTGTCCTGGGATGCTCTAGAAGGGTCTGGGTCTTTTAGAACTGTCCTGGGATGCTCTAGAAAGTTCTGGGGGCTTTCAGATTGGTCCAGGGGTTCCTCTAGAAGGGTCTGGAGGCTTTTAGAAGGGTCCGGGGGGTGCTCTAGAAGGGTCTGGGGGCTTTTAGAAGGGTCCTGGGGTGCTCTAGAAGGGTCTGGGGATTTAAGAAGGGTCCTGGGGGTGTCCCTAGAAGGGGACGGGGTGCCTTAAGAAGGGCCCTGGGGGGCTCTAGAAGGGTCTGGGGGCTTTTAGAAGGGGTCCCTGGAGTGCTCTAGAAGGGTCTGGGGGGCTTTTAGAATGCTCCTGGGGATCTCTAGAAGTGTCTGGGGTCTTTTAGAAAGATCCGGGGAGTGTCTAGATGTGGTCCTGCGGCCTTTCAGAAGGGTCCTGGGGGGCTCTAGAAGGGTCTGGGGGCTTTTAGAAGGGTCCTGGGGGGGTCTAGAAGGGTCTGGGGGCTTTTTAGAAGGGTCCTGGGAGGCTCTAGAAGGGTCTGGGTGCTTTTAGAAGGGTCCTGGGGCCATCTAGAAGGGTCTGAGTGCTTATAGAATGGTCATGGGGGTCTCTAGAAGGGTCTGGGGGCTTTTAGAATGATCCGGGGAGGGTCTAGAAGGTTCTGGGGGCTTTTAGAATGGTCCTGGGGGGCTCTAGAGGGGTCTGGGTGCTTTTAGAAGGGTCCCGGGGTTCTCTAGAAGGGTCTGGGGGCATTTAGAAGTATCCTGGGGGCCTCTAGAAGGGTCTGGGATCTATTAGAGTGGTCCGGGGGGGCTCTAGAAGGGTCTGGGGGTTTTTAGAAGGCTCCTGGGATGCTCTAGAATGGTCTGGGGGCTTTTAGAATGTTCCTGGGGTTCTCTAGAAGGGTCTGGGGACTTATAGAAGGGTCCTGGGGGCCTCTAGAAGGGTCTGAGAACTATTAGAGTGGTTCGGGGGGGCTCTAGAAGGGTCTGGAGGCTTTTAGAAGGGTCTTGGGGGGCTCTAGAAGGGTCTGGGGGCTTTTAGATTAATCCGGGGAGGGTCTAGAAGGGTCTGGGTTCTTTTAGAATAGTCTTGGGAGGTTTTAGAAGGGTCTGGGGTCTTTTAGAATGATCAGGGGAGGGTCTAGAAGGGTCTGGGCGCTTTTAGACGGGTCCTGGGGGGCTCTAGAAGGGTTTGGGGGCTTTTAGAATGGTCCTGGGTGGCTCTAGAAGGTTCTGGTTGCTTTTCGAAGGGTCCTGGCTTATCTAGAAGGGTCTGGGGTCATTTAGAAGGGTCCTGGGTGTATCTAGAAGGGTCTGGGTGCTTTTAGATTGGTCCTGGGGGGCTCTAGAAGGGTCTGGTGGCTTTTAGAAGGGTCCTGGGTGGATCTAGAAGGTTCTGGAGGCTTTCAGAAGGGTCATGGGGGTCTCTAGAATGGTCTGGGGGCTTTTAGAAGGGTCCTGGGGAGCCCTAGAAGGGTCTGGGTTCTTTTAGAAGGGTCCTGGGATGCTCTAGAAGGTTCTTGGTGCTTTCAGAAGGGTCCTGGGTGCCTCTATAAGGGTCTGGGTGCTTTTAGAAGGGTCCTGGGGGGCTCTAGAAGGTTCTTGGGGCATTTAGAAGCGTCCTGGGGTGCTCTAGAAGGGTCTGGGGACTTTTAGAAGGGTTCTGGGGTGCTCTAGAATGGACGGGGTGCCTTAAGAATGCCCTGGGGACCTCTAGATTGGTCTGGGGGCTTTTAGAAGGGTCCTGGGGGGCTCTAGAATGGTCTGTAGGCTTTTAGAAGGGTCCTGGGGGGCTCTAGAAGTGTCTGGGGGCTTTTAGAAGGGTCCTGGTGTCCTCTAGAAGGGTCTGAGGGCTTTAGAATGGTCCTGGGAGGCTCTAGAATGGTCTGGGGTTTTTTAGAAGGATCCGGGGAGGGTCTAGAAGGGTCTGGGGGCTTTTAGAAGGGTCCTGGGGGCCTCTAGAAGGGTCTGGGGGCATTTAGATGGGTCATAGGGGGCTCTAGAATGGTCAGGGGGCTTTTAGAAGGGTCCTGGGTGGCTCTAGAAGGGTCTGGGGGCTTTTAGAATGATCCGGGGACGGTCTAGAAGGGTCTGGGTGCTTTTTGAAGGATCCTAGGGGGCTCGAGAAGGGTCTGAGGGCGTTTAGAAGGATCCGGGGAGTGTCTAGAAGGGTCTGGGGTCTTTTAGAAGGGTCCTGGGGTTCTCTAGAAGGGTCTGGTGGCTTTTAGAAGGGTCCTGGGAGGCTCTAGAAGGGTCTGGGTGCTTTTATAAGGGACCGGGGAGCCTCTAGAAGGGTCTGGGTGCTTTTAGAAAGGTCCTGGGGGGCTCTAGAAGGGTCTAGAGGCTTTTAGACGAGTCCTGGGGGCCTCTAGAAGGGTCTGGGGTCTTTTAGAAGGGTCCTGGGTGGATCTAGATTGGTCTGGGGGCTTGTAGAAGGGTCCTGGGGGGCTCTAGAAGGGTCTGGGGGCTTGTAGAATGGTCCTGGGGGGGCTCTAGAAGGGTCTGGTGGCTTTTAGAAGGGTCCAGGGGGCCTCTAGAAGGGTCTGGGGGCTTTTAGAAGTGTCCTTGGGGGCTCTAGAAGGGTCTGGGGGCTTGTAGAAGGGTCCTGGTAGGCTCTAGAACGGTCTGGGGGCTTTTAGAAGGGTCCTGGGGTGCTCTAGAATGGTCTGGGTGCTTTTAGAAGGGTCCTGGGAGGCTCTAGAAGGGTCTGGGGGCTTTTAGAAGGGTCCTGGGTGGCTCTAGAATGGTCTGGGGTCTTTTAGAAGGGTCCTGGGCGTATCTAGAAGAGTCTGGGGGCTTTTAGAAGGATCCTGGGAGGGTCTAGAAGGGTCTGGGGGCTTTTAGAATGGTCCTGGGATGGTCTAGAAGGGTCTGGGTGCTTTTAGAAGGGTCCTGGGGAGCTCTAGAAGGTTCTGGGTGCTTTCAGAAAGGTCCAGGGGGCCTCTAGAAGGGTCTGGAGGCTTTTAGAAGGGTCCGGGGGGGCTCTAGAATGGTCTGGGGTCTTTTAGACGGGTCCTGGCGTGCTCTAGAAAGGTCTGGGGACTTTTAGAAGGGTCCTGGGGTGCTCTAGAAGGGACGGGGTGCCTTAAGAGGAGGCCTGGGGGGCTCTAGAAGTGTCTGGGGGCTTTTAGAAGGGTCCTGGGGTGCTCTAGAAGGGTCTGGCGTCTTTTAGAAGGATCCGGGGAGTGTCTATAAGTGTCTGCGGCCTTTCAGAAGGGTCCTGGGGGGCTCTAGAAGGGTCTGGGGGCTTTTAGAAGGGTCCTGGGGGGGTCTAGAAGGGTCTGGGGTCTTTTAGAATGGTCCTGGGAGGCTCTAGAATGGTCTGGGTGCTTTTAGAAGGGTTCTGGGTGCCTCTTGAAGGGTCTGGGGGCATTTAGAAGGGTCCTGGGGGGCTCTAGAAGGGTCTGGGGGCTTTTAGAATGATCCTGGGGGGGTCTAGAAGGGTCTGGGGTCTTTTCGAAGGATCCGGGGAGGGTCTAGAAGGGTCTGGGGGCTTTTAGAAGTGTCCTAGGGGACTCTAGAAGGGTCTGGGGGCTTTTAGATGGGTCCTAGGGGGCTCTAGAAGGGTCTGGGGGCTTTTGGAATGATCCTGGGGGGCTCTAGAAGGGTCTGGGGGCTTTTAGAATGATCCTGGGGGTCTCTAGAAGGGTCTGGGGGCTTTTAGAATGATCCGGGGACGGTCTAGAAAGGTCTGGGTGCTTTTTGAAGGATCCTAGGTGGCTCTAGAAGGGTCTGGGGCTTTTAGAAGGATCCGGGGAGGGTCTAGAAGGGTCTGGGGGCTTTTAGAAGGGTCCTGGGGTTGTCTAGAAGGGTCTGGTTGCTTTTAGAAGGGTACTGGGACGCTCTAGAAGGGTCGGGGTGCTTTTATAAGGGTCTGGGGAGCCTCTAGAAGGGTCTGGGTGCTTTTAGAAAGGTCCTGGGGGGCTCTAGAAGGGTCTAGAGGCTTTTAGACGGGTCCTGGGTGGATCTAGAAGGGTCTGGAGGCTTTTAGAGGGGTTCTGGGGGCCCTAGAAAGGTCTGGGTTCATTTAGAAGGATCCGGGTAGGGTCTAGAAAAGTCGGGGGGCTATTAGAAGGGTCCTGGGAGGCTCTAGAAGAATCTGGGGGCTTTTAGAATGATCCGGGGAGGGTCTAGAAGAGTCTGGGGGCCTTTAGAAGGGTCCTGGGGGGCTCTAGAATGGTCTGGGGGCTTTTAGAAGGTTCCTGGGGGCCTCTAGAAGGGTCTGGGGGCTTTTAGAATGATCCTGGGGGGATCTAGAAGGGTCTGTGGTCTTTTCGAAGGGTCCTGGGAGGCTCTAGAAGGGTCTGGGGGCTTTTAGAACTGTCCTGGGATGCTCTAGAAGGGTCTGGGTCTTTTAGAACTGTCCTGGGATGCTCTAGAAAGTTCTGGGGGCTTTCAGATTGGTCCAGGGGTCCTCTAGAAGGGTCTGGAGGCTTTTAGAAGGGTCCGGGGGGGCTCTAGAAGGGTCTGGGGGCTTTTAGAAGGGTCCTGGGGTGCTCTAGAAGGGTCTGGGGGCTTTTAGAATGCTCCTGGGGATCTCTAGAAGTGTCTGGGGTCTTTTA